>JANUWF010002355.1:0-25814 GCA_026120185.1 Voacanga thouarsii
GATCATTAATTTGAAGTGCTTATCTTTGTAAATGCCTTTGGTTTTCGGATTTTTGTAGACATTTGTTGGGTTGCATGTTAAACTATATTCGATTCTTTTCAAATTTGGTCATTACACTTTTCTTAGCAATTTCAACAAATCTAACGATTGGATCATTAATTCTTATTGTCCGTCTATGTAAATTTCTTAGATTTTCAGTTTTTTCGTAGACATTTGTGGGATTGCATGCCAAAATATATCGGTCAGATCATTAATTTATACTGTCCGTCTTTGTAAATGCCTTAGGATTATTGATTTTTCATAGACATTTTTTTGGATTTCTTGCTAAAATATATCCGATTATCTTTAAATTTTGTCATAACGCTTTTCCTAGCTATTTCAACAAATCTAACGGTCGGATCATTAATTGAAAGTGTCTATCTTTGTAAATGCATGGGATTTTGGTCTTTTTGTAGTCATTTGTTGGATTGAATGCCAAAATATATCTGATTATCCTCAAATTTGGTCATAACACTTTTATTAGCAATTTCCACAAATCTAACGGTCAGATCATTAATTTGAAGTGCTTATCTTTGTAAATACCTTTGGTTTTCAGATTTTTGTAGACATTTGTTGGATTGCATGTTAAACTATATTCGATTATATTCAAATTTGGTCATAACACTTTTCTTAGCAATTTCAACAAATCTAACGGTCGGATCATTAATTCTTATTGTCTGTCTTTGTAAATGTCTTAGATTTTCAGTTTTTTCGTAGACATTTGTGGGATTGCATGCCAAAATATATCCGATTATCTTCAAACTTTATCATAACACTTTTTCTAGCAATTTAAACAAATTTAACGGTTGGATCATTAACTGAAAGTTCCTATCTTTGTAAATGGCTTAATTTTTTGGTCTTTTTGTAGACATTTGTTGGTTTGCATGCCAAAATATATCCAATTATCTTCAAATTTGGTCATAACACTTTTCTTAGAAATATCAACAAATTTAACGGTTGAATCATAAATTTGAAGTGCCTATCTTTGTAAATGTCTTAGGTTTTCAGATTTTTGTAGAGATTTAACTGGATTGCGTGCCAAAATATATCAAATTACCTTCAAATTTGGTTATAACACATTTTCTAATATTTTCATCAAATCTAACGATTCGGATCGTTAATTTGCGGTGCCTATATTTGTAAATACCTCAAATTTTCGGTATTTTTGTAGATATTTCTTGGACTACGTGTAAAAGTATAGCCGATTATCTTTTAATTTTTTCATAACACTTTTTCTAGCAATATAAACAAATCTAACGTTCAGGTCATTAATTGAAAGTGCCTATCTTTGTAAGCTTTAGGTTTTCGCTCTTTTTGTCGAAATTTGTTGGATTGCACGCCAAAATATATCCGATTATCTTCAAATTTGTTCATAACACTTTTCTTAACACTTTCAACAAATTTAACGGTTGGATCATTAATTTGAAGTGCCTATCTTTGTAAATGCCTTAGGTTTTCGGTCTTTTTGTAGACATTTAACTCGGATTTCGTGCCAAAATATATCAAATTATTTTTAAATTTGGATGTAACACTTTTTTTACTAGTTTCAACAAATCTAACGGTCGGATCATTAATTTGTAGTTGTAAATACCTTAAGTTTTCGATATTTTTTTAGGTATTTTCGAGGATTACGTGTAAAAGTATACCGATTATCTTTAAATTTTTTCATAACACTTTTCTAGCAATTTAAATAAATCTAACGGTCAGATAATTAATTGAAAGTGCCTATCTTTGCAAATGCCTTAGTTTTTCGATTTTTTTGTAGACATTTGTGGGATTGCATGCCAAAACATATCCGATTATCTTCAAATTTTGTCATAACACTTTTCCTATCAATTTAAACAAATTTAACGGTTGGATCATTAATAGAAAGTTCTTATCTTTGTAAATGGCTTAATTTTTTGGTCTTTTTGTAGACATGTGTTGGATTGCATGCGAAAATATATCAGATTATCTTCAAATTTGGTCATAACACTTGTCTTAGCAATTTCAACAAATATATCGGTCAGATCATTAATTTATACTGTCCGTCTTGGTAAATGCCTTAGGTTTCTTGTTTTTTCATAGACGTTTTTTGGATTTCATGCTAAAATATATCCGATTATCTTCAAATTTTATCATAACACTTTTCCTAACTATTTCAACAAATCTAACGGTCGGATCATTAAATTAAAAGTGTCTATCATTGTAAATGCCTTGGGATTTCGCTCTTTTTGTAGACATTTGTTGGATTGAATGCAAAAATATATCCGATTATCTTCAAATTTGGTCATAACACTTTTCTTAGAAATTTCCACAAATCTAACGGTCGGATAATTAATTTGAAGTGCTTATCTTTGTAAATGCCTTTGGTTTTCAGATTTTTGTAGACATTTGTTGGATTGCAAGTTAAACTATATTCAATTATATTCAAATTTGGTCATAACACTTTTCTTAGCAATTTCAACAAATCTAACGGTCGGATCATTAATTCTTATTTTCTGTCTTTGTAAATGTCTTAGATTTTAAGTTTTTTCGTAGACATTTGTGGGATTGCATGCCAAAATATATCCGATTATCTTCAAACAATATCATAACATTTTTTCTAGCAATTTAAACAAATTTAACGGTTGGATCATTAACTGAAAGTTCCTATCTTTGTAAATGGCTTAATTTTTTGGTCTTTTTGTAGACATTTGTTGGCTTGCATGCCAAAATATATCCAATTATCTTCAAATTTGGTCATAACACTTTTCTTAGAAATTTCAACAAATTTAACGGTTGAATCATAAATTTGTAGTGCCAATATATGTAAATGTCTTAGGTTTTCAGATTTTTGTAGAGATTTAACTGGATTGCGTGCCAAAATATATCAAATTAACTTCAAATTTGGTTATAACACATTTTCTAATATTTTCATCAAATCTAACGGTCGGATCGTTAATTTGCAGTGCCTATATTTGTAAATACCTCAAATTTTCGGTATTTTTGTAGATATATCTTGGACTACGTCTAAAAGTATAGCCGATTATCTTTAAATTTTTTCATAACACTTTTTCTAGCAATATAAACATATCTAACGTTCAGATCAATAATTGAAAGTGCCTATCTTTGTAAGCTTTAGGTTTTTGGTCTTTTTGTCGAAATTTGTTGGATTACACGCCAAAATATGTCCGATTATCTTCAAATTTGTTCATAACACTTTTCTTAACACATTCAACAAATTTAACGGTCGTAACATTAATTTGAAGTGCCTATCTTTTTAAATGCCTTAGATTTTTAGATTTTTGTAGACACTTGTTGGATTGCAGGCCAAAATATATTCGATTATCTTCGAATTTGGTCATAACACTTTTCTTAGCAATTTCAACAAATCTAACGGTTGGATCATTAATTCATACTGTTTGTCTTTGCAAATGCCTTAGTTTTTCGATTTTTTTGTAGACATTTGTGGGATTGCATGACAAAACATATCCGATTATCTTCAAATTTTGTCATAACACTTTTCCTATCAATTTAAACAAATTTAACGGTTGGATCATTAATAGAAAGTTCTTATCTTTGTAAATGGCTTAATTTTTTGGTCTTTTTGTAGACATGTGTTGGATTCCATGCAAAAATATATCTGATTATCTTCAAATTTGGTCATAACACTTGTCTTAGCAATTTCAACAAATATATCGGTCAGATCATTAATTTATACTGTCCGTCTTTGTAAATTCCTTAGGATTATTGATTTTTCATAGACATTTTTTCAAAATATATCCGATTACCTTCAAATTTTGTCACAATACATTTCCTAGCAATTTCAACAAATCTAACGGTCGGATCATTAATTGAAAGTGTCTATATTTGTAAATGTCTTGGGATTTCGGTCTTTTTATAGACATTTGTTGGATTGAATGCCAAAACATATCCGATTATCTTCAAATTTGGTCATAACACTTTTCTTAGGAATTCTACAAATCTAACGGTCGGATCATTAATTCTTATTGTTTGTCTTTGAAAATGTCTTAGATTTTCAGTTTTTTCGTAGACATTTGTGGGATTGAATGCCAAAATATGTCCGATTATCTTCAAACTTTATCATAAAATTTTCCTAGCAATTTAAACAAATTTAACGGTTGGATCATTAATTGAAAGTTCCTATCTTGGTAAACGGCTTAATTTTTTGGTCTTTTTGTACACATTTGTTGGTTTGCATGCCAAAATATATCCAACAAATTTAACGGTTGGATCATTAATTTGAAGTGCCTATCTTTGTAAATGCCTGAGGCTTTCGGTCTTTTTGTAGACATTTAACTGGATTTCGTGCCAAAATATATCAAATTATCTTTAAATTTGGATGTAACACTTTTTTTACAAGTTTCAACAAATCTAACGGTCGGATCATTAATTTGTAGTTGTAAATACCTTAAGTTTTCGATATTTTTGTAGATATTTTCTATGACTACGTGTAAAAGTATACCGATTATCTTTAAATTTTTTCATAACACTTTTCTAGCAAATTAAATAAATCTAACGGTCAAATAATTAATTGAAAATGCCTATCTTTGCAAATGCCAATCTTTTTGTAGACATTTGTGGGATAGCATGCCAAAACATATCCGATTATCTTCAAATTTTTTCATAACACTTTTCCTATCAATTTAAACAAATTTAACGGTTGGATCATTAATAGAAAGTTCCTATCTTTGTAAATGGCTTAATTTTTTGGTCTTTTTGTAGACATGTGATGGATTGCATTCGAAAATATATCCGATTATCTTCAAATTAGGTCATAACACTTTTCTTAGCAATTTCAACAAATATATCGGTCAGATCACTAATTTACACTGTCCGTCTTTGTAAATGCCTTAGGATTTTTGCTTTTTCATAGACATTTTTTGGATTTCTTGCTAAAATATATCCGATTATCTTTAAATTTTGTCATAACACTTTTCCTAACAATTTCAACAAATCTAACGGTCTCATCATTAATTGAAAGTGCCTAGGCTTTTAGATTCTTGTCGACATTTGTTGGATTGCAGGCCAAAATATCATCAAATTTGGTCATAACACTTTTCATACCAATTTCAACAAATCTAACGGTCGTAACATTAATTTGATGTGCCTATCTTTTTAAATGCCTTAGATTTTTAGATTTTTGTAGACACTTGTTGGATTGCAGGCCAAAATATATTCGATTATCTTCGAATTTAGTCATAACACTTTTCTTAGCAATTTCAACAAATCTAACGGTTGGATCATTAATTCATACTGTTTGTCTTTGCAAATGCCTTAGTTTTTCGATTTTTTTGTAGACATTTGTGGGATTGCATGACAAAACATATCCGATTATCTTCAAATTTTGTCATAACACTTTTCCTATCAATTTAAACAAATTTAACGGTTGGATCATTAATAGAAAGTTCTTATCTTTGTAAATGGCTTAATTTTTTGGTCTTTTTGTAGACATGTGTTGGATTGCATGCGAAAATATATCTGATTATCTTCAAATTTGGTCATAACACTTGTCTTGGCAATTTCAACAAATATATTGGTCAGATCATTAATTTATACTGTCCGTCTTTGTAAAATCCTTAGGATTATTGATTTTTCATAGATATTTTTTGGATTTCTTGCTAAAATATATCCGATTACCTTCAAATTTTGTCACAATACATTTCCTAGCAATTTCAACAAATCTAACGAGTCGGATCATTAATTGAAAGTGTCTATATTTGTAAATGTCTTGGGATTTCGGTCTTTTTATAGACATTTGTTGGATTGAATGCCAAAACATATCCGATTATCTTCAAATTTGGTCATAACACTTTTCTTAGGAATTTCTACAAATCTAACGGTCGGATCATTAATTCTTATTGTGCCTATCTTTGAAAATGTCTTAGATTTTCAGTTTTTTGTAGACATTTGTGGGATTGCATGCCAAAATATGTCCGATTATCTTCAAACTTTATCATAACACTTTTCCTAGCAATTTAAACAAATTTAACGGTTGGATCATTAATTGAAAGTTCCTATCTTGGTAAACGGCTTAATTTTTTGGTCTTTTTGTACACATTTGTTGGTTTGCATGCCAAAATATATCCAACAAATTTAACGGTTGGATCATTAATTTGAAGTGCCTATCTTTGTAAATGCCTTAGGCTTTCGGTCTTTTTGTAGACATTTAACTGGATTTCGTGCCAAAATATATCAAATTATCTTTAAATTTGGATGTAACACTTTTTTTACAAGTTTCAACAAATCTAACGGTCGGATCATTAATTTGTAGTTGTAAATACCTTAAGTTTTCGATATTTTTGTAGATATTTTCTATGACTACGTGTAAAAGTATACCGATTATCTTTAAATTTTTTCAGAACACTTTTTAGCAAATTAAATAAATCTAACGGTCAAATAATTAATTGAAAATGCCTATCTTTGCAAATGCCTATCTTTTTGTAGACATTTGTGGGATAGCATGCCAAAACATATCCGATTATCTTCAAATTTTTTCATAACACTTTTCCTATCAATTTAAACAAATTTAACGGTTGGATCATTAATAGAAAGTTCCTATCTTTGTAAATGGCTTAATTTTTTGGTCTTTTTGTAGGCATGTGATGGATTGCATTCGAAAATATATCCGATTATCTTCAAATTAGGTCATAACACTTTTCTTAGCAATTTCAACAAATATATCGGTCAGATCACTAATTTACACTGTCCGTCTTTGTAAATGCCTTAGGATTTTTGCTTTTTCATAGACATTTTTTGGATTTCTTGCTAAAATATATCCGATTATCTTTAAATTTTGTCATAACACTTTTCCTAACAATTTCAACAAATCTAACGGTCTGATCATTAATTGAAAGTGCCTAGGCTTTTAGATTCTTGTCGACATTTGTTGGATTGCAGGCCAAAATATCATCAAATTTGGTCATGACACTTTTCATAGCAATTTCAACAAATCTAACGGTCGTAACATTAATTTGAAGTGCCTATCTTTTTAAATGCCATAGATTTTTAGATTTTTGTAGACACTTGTTGGATTGCAGGCCAAAATATATTCGATTATCTTCGAATTTGGTCATAACACTTTTCTTAGCAATTTCAACAAATCTAACGGTTGGATCATTAATTCATACTGTTTGTCTTTGCAAATGCCTTAGTTTTTCGATTTTTTTGTAGACATTTGTGGGATTGCATGACAAAACATATCCGATTATCTTCAAATTTTGTCATAACACTTTTCCTATCAATTTAAACAAATTTAACGGTTGGATCATTAATAGAAAGTTCTTATCTTTGTAAATGGCTTAATTTTTTGGTCTTTTTGTAGACATGTGTTGGATTGCATGCGAAAATATATCCGATTATCTTCAAATTTGGTCATAACACTTGTCTTAGCAATTTCAACAAATATATCGGTCAGATCATTAATTTATACTGTCCGTCTTTGTAAATTCCTTAGGATTATTGATTTTTCATAGACATTTTTTGGATTTCTTGCTAAAATATATCCGATTATCTTTAAATTTTGTCATAACACTTTTCCTAACTATTTCAACAAATCTAACGGTCGGATCATTAATTGAAAGTGCCTAGGCTTTTAGATTTTTGTTGACATTTGTTGGATTGCAGGCCAAAATATCATCAAATTTGGTCATGACACTTTTCTTAGCAATTTCAACAAATCTAACGGTCGTAACATTAATTTGAAGTGCCTATCTTTGTAAATGCCTTAGATTTTTAGATTTTTGTAGACACTTGTTGGATTGCAGGCCAAAATATATTCGATTATCTTCAAATTTGGTCATAACACTTTTCTTAGCAATTTCAACAAATCTAACGGTTGGATCATTAATTCATACTGTCTGTCTTGGTAAATGCCTTTGGTTTTCGGTTTTTCCTAGACATTTGTTGGATTGCATGCCAAAAAGCATCCGATTATCTTCAAATTTTATCAGAACACATTTTCTAGCAATTTGAACAAATTTAACGGTTGGATCATTATTTGAAGGTTCCTATCTTTGTAAATGGCTTAATTTTCTGGTCTTTTTGTAGACATTTGTTGGATTGCAACCGAAAATATATCCGATTATCTTCAAATTTGGTCATAACACATTTCTTAGCAATTTCAACAAATATAACGGTCAGATCATTAATTTATACTGTCCGTCTTGGTAAATGCCTTAGGTTTTTTGTTTTTCATAGACGTTTTTTGGATTTCATGCTAAAATATATCCGATTATCTTCAAATTTTGTCATAACACTTTTCCTAGGTTTTTCAACAAATCTAACGGTCGGATCATTAAATTATACTGTTCGTCTATGTAAATGCCTTAGGTTTTTGGGTTTCTCGTAGACATTTGTTGGATTGCATGTCAAAATATATCCGATTATCTTCAAATTTTATCATAATACATTTCCAAGCAATTTCAACAAATCTAACGATCGGATCATTAATTGAAAGTGTCTATCTTTGTAAATGCCTTGGGATTTCGGTCTTTTTGTAGACATTTGTTGGATTGAATGCCAAAATATATCCGATTATCTTCAAATTTGGTCATAACACTTTTCTTAGCAATTTCCACAAATCTAACGGTCGGATCATTAATTTGAAGTGCTTATCTTTGTAAATGCCTTTGGTTTTCAAATTTTTGTAGACATTTGTTGGATTGCATGTTAAACTATATTCGATTATATTCAAATTTCGTCATAACACTTTTCTTAGCAATTTCAACAAATCAAACGGTCGGATCATTAATTCTTATTGTCTGTCTTTGTAAATGTCTTAGATTTTCAGTTTTTTCGTAGACATTTGTGGGATTGCATGCCAAAATATATCCGATTATCTACAAACTTTATCATAACACTTTTTCTAGCAATTTAAACAAATTTAACGGTTGGATCATTAACTGAAAGTTCCTATCTTTGTAAATGGCTTAATTTTTTGGTCTTTTTGTAGACATTTGTTGGTTTGCATGCCAAAATATATCCAATTATCTTCAAATTTGGTCATAACACTTTTCTTAGAAATATCAACAAATTTAACGGTTGAATCATAAATTTGAAGTGCCTATCTTTGTAAATGTCTTAGGTTTTCAGATTTTTGTAGAGATTTAACTGGATTGCGTGCCAAAATATATCAAATTACCTTCAAATTTGGTTATAACTCATTTTCTAATATTTTCTTCAAATCTAACGGTCGAATCGTTAATTTGCAGTGCCTATATTTGTAAATACCTCAAATTTTCGGTATTTTTGTAGATATATCTTGGACTACGTGTAAAACTATAGCCGATTATCTTTTAATTTTTTCATAACACTTTTTCTAGCAATATAAACAAATCTATCGTTCAGGTCAATAATTGAATGTGCCTATCTTTGTAAGCTTTAGGTTTTCGGTCTTTTTGTCGAACTTTGTTGGATTGCACGCCAAAATATATCCGATTATCTTCAAATTTGTTCATAACACTTTTCTTAACACTTTCAACAAATTTAACGGGTGGATCATTAATTTGAAGTGCCTATCTTTGTAAATGCCTTAGGTTTTCGGTCTTTTTGTAGACATTTAACTGGATTTCGTGCCAAAATATATCAAATTATTTTTAAATTTGGATGTAACACTTTTTTTACTTGTTTCAACAAATCTAACGGTCGGATCATTAATTTGTAGTTGTAAATACCTTAAGTTTTCGATATTTTTTTAGGTATTTTCGAGGATTACGTGTAAAAGTATACCGATTATCTTTAAATTTTTTCATAACACTTTTCTAGCAATTTAAATAAATCTAACGGTCAGATAATTAATTGAAAGTGCCTATCTTTGCAAATGCCTTAGTTTTTCGATTTTTTTGTAGACATTTGTGGGATTGCATGGCAAAACATATCCGATTATCTTCAAATTTTGTCATAACACTTTTCCTATCAATTTAAACAAATTTAACGGTTGGATCATTAATAGAAAGTTCTTATCTTTGTAAATGGCTTAATTTTTTGGTCTTTTTGTAGACATGTGTTGGATTGCATGCGAAAATATATCCGATTATCTTCAAATTTGGTCATAACACTTGTCTTAGCAATTTCAACAAATATATCGGTCAGATCATTAATTTATACTGTCCGTCTTTGTAAATGCCTTAGGATTATTGATTTTTCATAAACATTTTTTGGATTTCTTGCTAAAATATATCCGATTATCTTTAAATTTTGTCATAACACTTTTCCTAGCTATTTCAACAAATCTAACGGTCGGATCATTAATTGAAAGTGCCTAGGCTTTTAGATTTTTGTAGACATTTGTTGGATTGCAGGCCAAAATATCATCAAATTTGGTCATGACACTTTTCATAGCAATTTCAACAAATCTAACGGTCGTAACATTAATTTGAAGTGCCTATCTTTGTAAATGCCTTAGATTTTTAGATTTTTGTAGACACTTGTTGGATTGCAGGCCAAAATATATTCGATTATCTTCAAATTTGGTCATAACACTTTTCTTAGCAATTTCAACAAATCTAACGGTTGGATCATTAATTCATATTGTTTGTCTTGGTAAATGCCTTTGGTTTTCGGTTTTTTCCTAGACATTTGTTGGATTCAATGCCAAAAAGCATCCGATTATCTTCAAATTTTATCAGAACACATTTTCTAGAAATTTAAACAAATTTAACGGTTGGATCATTAATTGAAAGTTCCTATCTTTGTAAATGGCTTAATTTTTTGGTCTTTTTGTAGACATTTGTTGGATTGCAAGCGAAAATATATACGATTATATTCAAATTTGGTCGTAACACTTTTCTTAGAAATATCAACAAATTTAACGGTTGAATCATAAATTTGAAGTGCCTATCTTTGTAAATGTCTTAGGTTTTCATATTTTTGTAGAGATTTAAGCTGGATTGCGTGCCAAAATATATCAAATTACCTTCAAATTTGGTTATAACACATTTTCTAATATTTTCTTCAAATCTAACGGTCAGATCGTTAATTTGCAGTGCCTATCTTTGTAAATACCTCAAATTTTCTGTATTTTTGTAGATATATCTTGGACTACGTGTAAAAGTATAGCCGATTATCTTTTAATTTTTTCATAACACTTTTTCTAGCAATATAAACAAATCTAACGTTCGAGTCAATAATTGAAAGTGCCTATCTTTGTAAGCTTTAGGTTTTCGGTCTTTTTGTCGAACTTTGTTGGATTGCACGCCAAAATATATCCGATTATCTTCAAATTTGTTCATAACACTTTTCTTAACACTTTCAACAAATTTAACGGGTGGATCATTAATTTGAAGTGCCTATCTTTGTAAATGCCTTAGGTTTTCGGTCTTTTTGTAGACATTTAAGCTGGATTTCGTGCCAAAATATATCAAATTATTTTTAAATTTGGATGTAACACTTTTTTTACTAGTTTCAACAAATCTAACGGTCGGATCATTAATTTGTAGTTGTAAATACCTTAAGTTTTCGATATTTTTTTAGGTATTTTCGAGGATTACGTGTAAAAGTATACCGATTATCTTTAAATTTTTTCATAACACTTTTCTAGCAATTTAAATAAATCTAACGGTCAGATAATTAATTGAAAGTGCCTATCTTTGCAAATGCCTTAGTTTTTCGATTTTTTTGTAGACATTTGTGGGATTGCATGCCAAAACATATCCGATTATCTTCAAATTTTGTCATAACACTTTTCCTATCAATTTAAACAAATTTAACGGTTGGATCATTAATAGAAAGTTCTTATCTTTGTAAATGGCTTAATTTTTTGGTCTTTTTGTAGACATGTGTTGGATTGCATGCGAAAATATATCCGATTATCTTCAAATTTGGTCATAACACTTGTCTTAGCAATTTCAACAAATATATCGGTCAGATCATTAATTTATACTGTCCGTCTTTGTAAATGCCTTAGGATTATTGATTTTTCATAGACATTTTTTGGATTTCTTGCTAAAATATATCCGATTATCTTTAAATTTTGTCATAACACTTTTCCTAGCTATTTCAACAAATCTAACGGTCGGATCATTAATTGAAAGTGCCTAGGCTTTTAGATTTTTGTAGACATTTGTTGGATTGCAGGCCAAAATATCATCAAATTTGGTCATGACACTTTTCTTAGCAATTTCAACAAATCTAACGGTCGTAACATTAATTTGAAGTGCCTATCTTTGTAAATGCCTTAGATTTTTAGATTTTTGTAGACACTTGTTGGATTGCAAGCCAAAATATATTCGATTATCTTCAAATTTGGTCATAATACTTTTCTTAGCAATTTCAACAAATGTAACGGTTGGATCATTAATTCATACTGTCTGTCTTGGTAAATGCCTTTGGTTTTCGGTTTTTTCCCAGACATTTGTTGGATTCAATGCCAAAAAGCATCCGATTATCTTCAAATTTTACCAGAACACATTTTCTAGCAATTTAAACAAATTTAACGGTTGGATCATTAATTGAAAGTTCCTATCTTTATAAATGGCTTAATTTTTTGGTCTTTTTGTAGACATTTGTTGGATTGCAAGCGAAAATATATACGATTATCTTCAAATTTGGTCGTAACACTTTTCTTAGCAATTTCAACAAATATAACGGTCAGATCATTAATTTATAATGTCCGTCTTGGTAAATGCCTTAGGTTTTTTGTCTTTTCATAGACGTTTTTTGTATTTCATGCTAAAATATATTCGATTATCTTCAAATTTTGTCATAACACTTTTCCTAGCTATTTCAACAAATCTAACGGTCGGATCATTAAATTATACTGTTCGTCTATGTAAATGCCTTAGGTTTTTGGGTTTTTCGTAGACATTTGTTGGATTATATGTCAAAATATATATCCGATTACCTTCAAATTTTGTCATAATACATTTCCTAGCAATTTCAACAAATCTAATGATCGGATCATTAATTGAAAGTGTCTATCTTTGTAAATGCCTGGGGATTTCGGACTTTTTGTGTACATTTCTTGAATTGAATGCCTAAATATATCCGATTATCTTCAAATTTGGTCATAACACTTTTATTAACAATTTCCACAAATCTTACGGTCAGATCATTAATTTGAAGTGCTTATCTTTGTAAGCTTTAGGTTTTCGGTCTTTTTGTCGAACTTTGTTGGATTGTACGCCAAAATATATCCGATTATCTTTAAATTTGTTCATAACACTTTTCTTAACACTTTCAACAAATTTAACGGGTGGATCATTAATTTGAAGTGCCTATCTTTGTAAATGCCTTAGGTTTTCGGTCTTTTTGTAGAAATTTAACTGGATTTCGTGCCAAAATATATCAAATTATCGTTAAACTTGGATGTAACACTTTTTTTACTACTTTCAACAAATCTAACGGTCTGATCATTAATTTGTAGTTGTAAATACCTTAAGTTTTCGATATTTTTGTAGATATTTTCTAGGACTACGTGTAAAAGTATACCGATTATCTTTAAATTTTTTCATAACACTTTTCTAGCAATTTAAATAAATCTAACGGTCAGATAATTAATTGAAAGTGTCTATCTTTGCAAATTCCTTAGTTTTTCGATTTTTTTGTAGACATTTGGGGGATTGCATGCCAAAATATATCCGATTATCTTCAAATTTTGTCATAACACTTTTCCTATCAATTTAAACAAATTTAACGGATGCATCATTAATAGAAAGTTCTTATCTTTGTAAATGGCTTAATTTTTTGGTCTTTTTGTAGACATGTGTTGGATTGCATGCGAAAATATATCCGATTATCTTCAAATTTGGTCATAACACTTGTCTTAGGAATTTCAACAAATATATCGCTCATATCATTAATTTATACTGTCCGTCTTTGTAAATGCCTTAGCATTATTGATTTTTCATAGACATTTTTTGGATTTCTTGCTAAAATATATCCGATTTTGTTTAAATTTTGTCATAACACTTTTCCTAGCTATTTCAACAAATCTAACGGTCGGATCGTTAAATTATACTGTTCGTCTATGTAAATGCCTTAGGTTTTTGGGTTTTTCGTAGACATTTGTTGTATTACATGTCAAAATATATATCCGATTACCTTCAAATTTTGTCATAATACATTTCCTAGCAATTTCAACAAATCTAATGATCGAATCATTAATTGAAAGTTTCTATCTTTGTAAATGCCTGGGGATTTCGGTCTTTTTGTAGACATTTGTTGGATTGAATGCAAAAATATATCCGATTATCTTCAAATTTGGTCATAACACTTTTCTTAGCAATCTCCACAAATCTAACGAACGGATCATTAAGTTGAAGTGCTTATCCTGGTAAATACCTTTTGTTTTCAGATTTTTGTAGACATTTGTTGGATTGCATGTTAAACTATATTCGATTATATTCAAATTTGGTCATAACACTTTTCTTAGCAATTTCAACAAATCTAACGGTCGGATCATTTATTCTTATTGTATGTTTTTCTAAATGTCTTAGATTTTCAGTTTTTTCGTAGACATTTGTGGGATTGCATGCCAAAATATATCCGATTATCTTCAAACAGTATCATAACACTTTTCCTTGCAATTTAAACAAATTTAACGGTTGGATCATGAACTGAAAGTTCCTATATTTGTTAATGGCTTAATTTTTTGGTCTTTTTGTAGACATTTGTTGGCTTTCATGCCAAAATATATCCAATTATCTTCAAATTTGGTCATAACACTTTTCTTAGAAATATCAACAAATTTAACGGTTGAATCATAAATTTGAAGTGCCTATCTTTGTAAATGTCTTAGGTTTTCATATTTTTGTAGAGATTTAACTGGATTGCGTGCCAAAATATATCAAATTACCTTCAAATTTGGTTATAACACATTTTCTAATATTTTCTTCAAATCTAACGGTCAGATCGTTAATTTGCAGTGCCTATCTTTGTAAATACCTCAAATTTTCGGTATTTTTGTAGATATATCTTGGACTACGTGTAAAAGTATAGCCGATTATCTTTTAATTTTTTCATAACACTTTTTCTAGCAATATAAACAAATCTAACGTTCAGGTCAATAATTGAAAGTGCCTATCTTTGTAAGCTTTAGGTTTTCGGTCTTTTTGTCGAACTTTGTTGGATTGCACGCCAAAATATATCCGATTATCTTTAAATTTGTTCATAACACTTTTCTTAACACTTTCAACAAATTTAACGGGTGGATCATTAATTGGAAGTGCCTATCTTTGTAAATGCCTTAGGTTTTCGGTCTTTTTGTAGACATTTAACTGGATTTCGTGCCAAAATATATCAAATTATTTTTAAATTTGGATGTAACACTTTTTTTACTAGTTTCAACAAATCTAACGGTCGGATCATTAATTTGTAGTTGTAAATACCTTAAGTTTTCGATATTTTTTTAGGTATTTTCGAGGATTACGTGTAAAAGTATACCGATTATCTTTAAATTTTTTCATAACACTTTTTTAGCAATTTAAATAAATCTAACAGTCAGATAATTAATTGAAAGTGCCTATCTTTGCAAATGCCTTAGTTTTTCGATTTTTTTGTAGACATTTGTGGGATTGCATGGCAAAACATATCCGATTATCTTCAAATTTTGTCATAACACTTTTCCTATCAATTTAAACAAATTTAACGGTTGGATCATTAATAGAAAGTTCTTATCTTTGTAAATGGCTTAATTTTTTGGTCTTTTTGTAGACATGTGTTGGATTGCATGCGAAAATATATCCGATTATCTTCAAATTTGGTCATAACACTTGTCTTAGCAATTTCAACAAATATATCGGCTCAGATCATTAATTTATACTCGTCCGTCTTTGTAAATGCCTTAGGATTTTTGTTTTTTCATAGACATTTTTTGGATTTCTTGCTAAAATATATCCGATTATCTTTAAATTTTGTCATAACACTTTTCCTAGCTATTTCAACAAATCTAACGGTCGGATCATTAAATTATACTGTTCGTCTATGTAAATGCCTTAGGTTTTTGGGTTTTTCGTAGACATTTGTTGGATTGCATGTCAAAATATATCCGATTACCTTCAAATTTTGTCATAATACATTTCCTAGCAATTTCAACAAATCTAATGATCGAATCATTAATTGAAAGTGTCTATCTTTGTAAATGCCTTGGGATTTCGGTCTTTTTGTAGACATTTGTTGGATTGAATGCCAAAATATATCCGATTATCTTCAAATTTGGTCATAACACTTTTCTTAGCAATTTCCACAAATCTAACTAGTCGGATCATTAATTTGAAGTGCTTATCTTTGTAAATGCCTTTGGTTTTCAGATTTTTGTAGACATTTGTTGGATTGCATGTTAAACTATATTCGATTATATTCAAATTTGGTCATAACACTTTTCTTAGCAATTTCAACAAATCTAACGGTCGGATCATTAATTCTTATTGTCTGTCTTTGTAAATGTCTTAGATTTTCAGTTTTTTCGTAGACATTTGTGGGATTGCATGCCAAAATATATCCGATTATCTTCAAACTTTATCATAACACTTTTTCTAGCAATTTAAACAAATTTAACGGTTGGATCATTAATCGAAAGTTCCTATCTTTGTAAATGGCTTAATTTTTTGGTCTTTTTGTAGACATTTGTTGGTTTGCATGCCAAAATATATCCAATTATCTTCAAATTTGGTCATAACACTTTTCTTAGAAATATCAACAAATTTAACGGTTGAATCATAAATTTGAAGTGCCTATCTTTGTAAATGTCTTAGGTTTTCAGATTTTTGTAGAGATTTAACTGGATTGCGTGCCAAAATATATCAAATTACCTTCAAATTTGGTTATAACTCATTTTCTAATATTTTCTTCAAATCTAACGGTCGGATCGTTAATTTGCGGTGCCTATATTTGTAAATACCTCAAATTTTCGGTATTTTTGTAGATATATCTTGGACTACGTGTAAAAGTATAGCCGATTATCTTTTAATTTTTTCATAACACTTTTTCTAGCAATATAAACAAATCTATCGTTCAGGTCAATAATTGAATGTGCCTATCTTTGTAAGCTTTAGGTTTTCGGTCTTTTTGTCGAACTTTGTTGGATTGCACGCCAAAATATATCCGATTATCTTCAAATTTGTTCATAACACTTTTCTTAATACTTTCAACAAATTTAACGGGTGGATCATTAATTTGAAGTGCCTATCTTTGTAAATGCCTTAGGTTTTCGGTCTTTTTGTAGACATTTAACTGGATTTCGTGCCAAAATATATCAAATTATTTTTAAATTTGGATGTAACACTTTTTTTACTAGTTTCAACAAATCTAACGGTCGGATCATTAATTTGTAGTTGTAAATACCTTAAGTTTTCGATATTTTTTTAGGTATTTTCGAGGATTACGTGTAAAAGTATACCGATTATCTTTAAATTTTTTCATAACACTTTTCTAGCAATTTAAATAAATCTAACGGTCAGATAATTAATTGAAAGTGCCTATCTTTGCAAATGCCTTAGTTTTTCGATTTTTTTGTAGACATTTGTGGGATTGCATGACAAAACATATCCGATTATCTTCAAATTTTGTCATAACACTTTTCCTATCAATTTAAACAAATTTAACGGTTGGATCATTAATAGAAAGTTCTTATCTTTGTAAATGGCTTAATTTTTTGGTCTTTTTGTAGACATGTGTTGGATTGCATGCGAAAATATATCCGATTAGATTCAAATTTGGTCATAACACTTGTCTTAGCAATTTCAACAAATATATCGGTCAGATCATTAATTTATACTGTCCGTCTTTGTAAATGCCTTAGGATTATTGATTTTTCATAGACATTTTTTGGATTTCTTGCTAAAATATATCCGATTATCTTTAAATTTTGTCATAACACTTTTCCTAGTTATTTCAACAAATCTAACGGTCGGATCAATAATTGAAAGTGCCTAGGCTTTTAGATTTTTGTAGACATTTGTTGGATTGCAGGCCAAAATATCATCAAATTTGGTCATGACACTTTTCATAGCAATTTCAACAAATCTAACGGTCGTAACATTAATTTAAAGTGCCTATCTTTGTAAATGCCTTAGATTTTTAGATTTTTGTAGACACTTGATGGATTGCAAGGCAAAATATATTCGATTATCTTCAAATTTGGTCATAACACTTTTCTTAGCAATTTCAACAAATGTAACGGTTGGATCATTAATTCCTACTGTCTGTCTTGGTAAATGCCTTTGGTTTTCGGTTTTTTCCTAGACATTTGTTGGATTCAATGCCAAAAAGCATCCGATTATCTTCAAATTTTATCAGAACACATTTTCTAGCAATTTAAACAAATTTAACGGTTGGATCATTAATTGAAAGTTCCTATCTTTGTAAATGGCTTAATTTTTTGGTCTTTTTGTAGACATTTGTTGGATTGCAAGCGAAAATATATACGATTATCTTCAAATTTGGTCGTAACACTTTTCTTAGCAATTTCAACAAATATAACGGTCAGATCATTAATTTATAATGTCCGTCTTGGTAAATGCTTTAGGTTTTTTGTCTTTTCATAGACGTTTTTTTGTATTTCATGCTAAAATATATTCGATTATCTTCAAATTTTGTCATAACACTTTTCTTAGCTATTTCAACAAATCTAACGGTCGGATCATTAAATTATACTGTTCGTCTATGTAAATGCCTTAGGTTTTTGGGTTTTTCGTAGACATTTGTTGGATTATATGTCAAAATATATATCCGATTACCTTCAAATTTTGTCATAATACATTTCCTAGCAATTTCAACAAATCTAATGATCGGATCATTAATTGAAAGTGTCTATCTTTGTAAATGCCTGGGGATTTCGGACTTTTTGTATACATTTGTTGAATTGAATGCCTAAATATATCCGATTATCTTCAAATTTGGTCATAACACTTTTATTAACAATTTCCACAAATCTAACGGTCAGATCATTAATTTGAAGTGCTTATCTTTGTAAGCTTTAGGTTTTCGGTCTTTTTGTCGAACTTTGTTGGATTGCACGCCAAAATATATCCGATTATCTTTAAATTTGTTCATAACACTTTTCTTAACACTTTCAACAAATTTAACGGGTGGATCATTAATTTGAAGTGCCTATCTTTGTAAATGCCTTAGGTTTTCGGTCTTTTTGTAGACATTTAACTGGATTTCGTGCCAAAATATATCAAATTATCGTTAAACTTGGATGTAACACTTTTTTTACTAGTTTCAACAAATCTAACGGTCGGATCATTAATTTGTAGTTGTAAATACCTTAAGTTTTCGATATTTTTGTAGATATTTTCTAGGACTACGTGTAAAAGTATACCGATTATCTTTAAATTTTTTCATAACACTTTTCTAGCAATTTAAATAAATCTAACGGTCAGATAATTAATTGAAAGTGCCTATATTTGCAAATGCCTTAGTTTTTTAATCTTTTTGTAGACATTTCTGGGATTGCATGCCAAAACATATTCGATTATCTACAAATTTTGTCATAACACTTTCCTATCAATTTAAACAAATTTAACGGTTGGATCACTAATAGAAAGTTCATATATTTGTAAATGGCTTAATATTTTGGTCTATCTGTAGATATGTGTTGGATTGCATGCGAAAATATATCCGATTATCTTCAAATTTGGTCATAACACTTTTCTTAACAATTTCAACAAATATAAAGGTCAGATCATTAATTTTCCTAGACATTTGTTGGATTGCAAGCCAAAAAGCATCCGATTATCTTCAAATTTTATCAGAACACATTTTCTTGCAATTTAAACAAATTTGACGGTTGGATCATTAATTGAAAGTTCCTATCTTTG
Organism: Voacanga thouarsii; assembly: GCA_026120185.1. NCBI lineage: Eukaryota > Viridiplantae > Streptophyta > Magnoliopsida > Gentianales > Apocynaceae > Voacanga > Voacanga thouarsii. Next base: position 19,782 of record JANUWF010002355.1, read on the forward strand.
TAAATGGCTTAATTTTTTGATCTTTTTGTAGACATTTGTTGGATTGCAAGCGAAAATATATCCGATTATCTTCTAATTTGGTCATAACACTTTTCTTATCAATTTCAACAAATATAACGGTCTGTTCATTAATTTATACTGTTCGTCTTTGTAAATGCCTTAGGTTTTTTGTTTTTTCATAGACATTTTTTCGATTTCATGCTAAAATATATCCGATTATCTTCAAATTTTGTCATAACACTTTTCCTAGCTATTTTAACAAATCTAACGGTCGGATCATTAAGTTATACTGTTCGTCTGTGTAAATGCCTTAGGTTTTTGGATTTTTCGTAGACATTTGTTGGATTGCATGTCAAAATATATCCGATTATCTTCAAATTTTGTCATAATACATTTCCTAGCAATTTCAACAAATCTAACGGTCGGATCATTAATTGAAAGTGCCTAGGCTTTTAGATTCTTGTCGACATTTGTTGGATTGCAGGCCAAAATATCAACAAATTTGGTCATGACACTTTTCTTAGCAATTTCAACAAATCTAACGGTCGTAACATTAATTTGAAGTGTCTATCTTTGAAAAATGCCTTAGATTTTTAGATTTTTGTAGACACTTGTTGGATTGCAGGCCAAAATATATTCGATTATTTTCGAATTTGGTCATAACACTTTTCTTAGCAATTTCAACAAATCTAACGGTTGGATCATTAATTCATACTGTTTGTCTTTGTAAATGCCTTAGGCTTTCGGTCTTTTCCTAGACATTTGTTGGATTGCATGCCAAAAAGTATCCGATTATCTTCAAATTTTATCAGAACACATTTTCTAGCAATTTAAACAAATTTAACGGTTGGATCATTAATTGAAAGTTCCTATCTTTGTAAATGACTTAATTTTTTGGTCTTTTTGTAGACATTTGTTGGATTGCAAGCGAAAAAATATCCGATTATCTTCAAATTTGGTCATAACACTTTTCTTAGCAATTTCAACAAATATAACGGTCAGATCATTAATTTATACTGTCCGTCTTGGTAAATGCCTTAGGTTTTTTGTTTTTCATAGACGTTTTTTGGATTTAATGCTAAAATATATCCGATTATCTTCAAATTTTGTCATAACACTTTTCCTAGGTTTTTCAACAAATCTAACGGTCGGATCATTAAATTATACTGTTCGTCTATGTAAATGCCTTAGGTTTTTGGGTTTCTCGTAGACATTTGTTGGATTGCATGTCAAAATATATCCGATTATCTTCAAATTTTATCATAATACATTTCCAAGCAATTTCAACAAATCTAACGATCGGATCATTAATTGAAAGTGTCTATCTTTGTAAATGCCTTGGGATTTCGGTCTTTTTGTAGACATTTGTTGGATTGAATGCCAAAATATATCCGATTATCTTCAAATTTGGTCATAACACTTTTCTTAGCAATTTCCACAAATCTAACGGTCGGATCATTAATTTGAAGTGCTTATCTTTGTAAATGCCTTTGGTTTTCAAATTTTTGTAGACATTTGTTGGATTGCATGTTAAACTATATTCGATTATATTCAAATTTCGTCATAACACTTTTCTTAGCAATTTCAACAAATCTAACGGTCGGATCATTAATTCTTATTGTCTGTCTTTGTAAATGTCTTAGATTTTCAGTTTTTTCGTAGACATTTGTGGGATTGCATGCCAAAATATATCCGATTATCTTCAAACTTTATCATAACACTTTTTCTAGCAATTTAAACAAATTTAACGGTTGGATCATTAATTGAAAGTTCCTATCTTTGTAAATGGCTTAATTTTTTGGTCTTTTTGTAGATATTTGTTGGTTTGCATGCCAAAATATATCCAATTATCTTCAAATTTGGTCATAACACTTTTCTTAGAAATATCAACAAATTTAACGGTTGAATCATAAATTTGAAGTGCCTATCTTTGTAAATGTCTTAGGTTTTCAGATTTTTGTAGAGATTTAACTGGATTGCGTGCCAAAATATATCAAATTACCTTCAAATTTGGTTATAACTCATTTTCTAATATTTTCTTCAAATCTAACGGTCGGATCGTTAATTTGCGGTGCCTATATTTGTAAATACCTCAAATTTTCGGTATTTTTGTAGATATATCTTGGACTACGTGTAAAAGTATAGCCGATTATCTTTTAATTTTTTCATAACACTTTTTCTAGCAATATAAACAAATCTAACGTTCAAGTCAATAATTGAAAGTGCCTATCTTTGTAAGCTTTAGGTTTTCGGTCTTTTTGTCGAACTTTGTTGGATTGCACGCCAAAATATATCCGATTATCTTCAAATTTGTTCATAACACTTTTCTTAACACTTTCAACAAATTTAACGGGTGGATCATTAATTTGAAGTGCCTATCTTTGTAAATGCCTTAGGTTTTCGGTCTTTTTGTAGACATTTAACTGGATTTAGTGCCAAAATATATCAAATTATTTTTAAATTTGGATGTAACACTTTTTTTACTAGTTTCAACAAATCTAACGGTCGGATCATTAATTTGTAGTTGTAAATACCTTAAGTTTTCGATATTTTTTTAGGTATTTTCGAGGATTACGTGTAAAAGTATACCGATTATCTTTAAATTTTTTCATAACACTTTTCTAGCAATTTAAATAAATCTAACAGTCAGATAATTAATTGAAAGTGCCTATCTTTGCAAATGCCTTAGTTTTTCGATTTTTTTGTAGACATTTGTGGGATTGCATGCCAAAATATATCCGATTATCTTCAAATTTTGTCATAACACTTTTCCTATCAATTTAAACAAATTTAACGGTTGGATCATTAATAGAAAGTTCTTATCTTTGTAAATGGCTTAATTTTTTGGTCTTTTTGTAGACATGTGTTGGATTGCATGCGAAAATATATCCGATTATCTTCAAATTTGGTCATAACACTTGTCTTAGCAATTTCAACAAATATATCGGTCAGATCATTAATTTATACTGTCCGTCTTTGTAAATGCCTTAGGATTATTGATTTTTCATAGACATTTTTTGGATTTCTTGCTAAAATATATCCGATTATCTTTAAATTTTGTCATAACACTTTTCCTAGCTATTTCAACAAATCTAACGGTCGGATCATTAATTGAAAGTGCCTAGGCTTTTAGATTTTTGTAGACATTTGTTGGATTGCAGGCCAAAATATCATCAAATTTGGTCATGACACTTTTCTTAGCAATTTCAACAAATCTAACGGTCGTAACATTAATTTGAAGTGCCTATCTTTGTAAATGCCTTAGATTTTTAGATTTTTGTAGACACTTGTTGGATTGCAGGCCAAAATATATTCGATTATCTTCAAATTTGGTCATAACACTTTTCTTAGCAATTTCAACAAATCTAACGGTTGGATCATTAATTCATACTGTCTGTCTTGGTAAATGCCTTTGGTTTTCGGTTTTTTCCTAGACATTTGTTGGATTCAATGCCAAAAAGCATCCGATTATCTTCAAATTTTATCAGAACACATTTTCTAGCAATTTAAACAAATTTAACGGTTGGATCATTAATTGAAAGTTCCTATCTTTGTAAATGGCTTAATTTTTTGGTCTTTTTGTAGACATTTGTTGGATTGCAAGCGAAAATATATCCGATTATCTTCAAATTTGGTCGTAACACTTTTCTTAGCAATTTCAACAAATATAACGGTCAGATCATTAATTTATAATGTCCGTCTTGGTAAATGCCTTAGGTTTTTTGTCTTTTCATAGACGTTTTTTGTATTTCATGCTAAAATATATTCGATTATCTTCAAATTTTGTCATAACACTTTTCCTAGCTATTTCAACAAATCTAACGGTCGGATCAATAAATTATATTGTTCGTCTATGTAAATGCCTTAGGTTTTTGGGTTTTTCGTAGACATTTGTTGGATTGCATGTCAAAGTATATACGATTATCTTCAAATTTTGTCATAATATATTTCCAAGCAATTTCAACAAATCTAATGATCGGATCATTAATTGAAAGTGTCTAACGTTGTAAATGCCTTGGGATTTCGGTCTTTTCTGTAGACATTTGTTGGATTGAATGCCAAAATATATCCGATTATCTTCAAATTTGGTCATAACACTTTTCTTAGCAATTTCCACAAATCTAACGGTCGGATCATTAATTTGAAGTGCTTATCTTTGTAAATGCCTTTGGTTTTCAGATTTTTGTAGACATTTGTTGGATTGCATGTTAAACTATATTCGATTATATTCAAATTTGGTCATAACACTTTTCTTAGCAATTTCAACAAATCTAACGGTCGGATCATTAATTCTTATTGTCTGTCTTTGTAAATGTCTTAGATTTTCAGTTTTTTCGTAGACATTTGTGGGATTGCATGCCAAAATATATCCGATTATCTTCAAACTTTATCATAACACTTTTTCTAGCAATTTAAACAAATTTAACGGTTGGATCATTAACTGAAAGTTCCTATCTTTGTAAATGGCTTAATTTTTTGGTCTTTTTGTAGATATTTGTTGGTTTGCATGCCAAAATATATCCAATTATCTTCAAATTTGGTCATAACACTTTTCTTAGAAATATCAACAAATTTAACGGTTGAATCATAAATTTGAAGTGCCTATCTTTGTAAATGTCTTAGGTTTTCAGATTTTTGTAGAGATTTAACTGGATTGCGTGCCAAAATATATCAAATTACCTTCAAATTTGGTTATAACACATTTTCTAATATTTTCATCAAATCTAACGGACGGATCGTTAATTTGCAGTGCCTATATTTGTAAATACCTCAAATTTTCGGTATTTTTGTAGATATTTCTTGGACTACGTGTAAAAGTATAGCCGATTATCTTTTAATTTTTTCATAACACTTTTTCTAGCAATAAAAACAAATCTAACGGTCAGGTCATTAATTGAAAGTGCCTATCTTTGTAAGCTTTAGGTTTTCGGTCTTTTTATCGACATTCGTTGGATTGCATGCCAAAATATATCCGATTATCTTCAAATTTGTTCATAACACTTTTCTTAACACTTTCAAAAAATTTAACGGTTGGATCATTAATTTGAAGTGCCTATCTTTGTAAATGCCTTAGGTTTTCGGTCTTTTTGTAGACATTTAACTGGATTTCGTGTCAAAAGATATCAAATTATCGTTAAACTTGGATGTAACACTTTTTTTACTAGTTTCAACAAATCTAACGGTTGGATAATTAATTTGTAGTTGTAAATACCTTAAGTTTTCGATATTTTTGTAGATATTTTATAGGACTACGTGTAAAAGTATACCGATTATCTTTAAATTTTTTCATAACACTTTTCTAGCAATTTAAATAAATCTAACGGTCAGATAATTAATTGAAAGTGCCTATCTTTGCAAATGCCTTAGTTTTTTAATCTTTTGGTAGACATTTCTGGGATTGCATTCCAAAACATATTCGATTATCTACAAATATTGTCATAACACTTTCCTATCAATTTAAACAAATTTAACGGTTGGATCATTAATAGAAAGTTCATATATTTGTAAATGGCTTAATATTTTGGTCTTTCTGTAGATATGTGTTGGATTGCATGCGAAAATATATCCGATTATCTTCAAATTTGGTCATAACACTTTTCTTAGCAATTTCAACAAATATAAATGTCAGATCATTAATTTTCCTAGACATTAGTTGGATTGCAAGCCAAAAAGCCACCGATTATCTTCAAATTTTATCAGAACACATTTTCTTGCAATTTAAACAAATATGACGGTTGGATTATTAATTGAAAGTTCCTATCTTTGTAAATGGCTTAATTTTTTGGTCTTTTTGTAGACATTTGTTGGATTGCAAGCGAAAATATATCCATATATCTTCAAATTTGGTCATAACACTTTTCTTAGCAATTTCAACAAATATAACGGTCTGATCATTAATTTATACTGTTCGTCTTTGTAAATGCCTTAGGTTTTTTGTTTTTTCATAGACATTTTTTGGATTTCATGTTTAAATATATCCGATTATCTTCAAATTTTGTCATAACACTTTTCCTAGCTATTTTAACAAATCTA